>RJWH01000419.1:773431-817241 GCA_004363575.1 Solenodon paradoxus
AGGGTGTGTGTGTGTGTGTGTGTGTGTGTGTGTGTGTGTGTGTGTGTGTGTGTGTGTGTGTTTTCCCTCCCCCTGTGTTTCTTCTTCTTGTGACAAGGCCCAGTCTGCTGTTCAGACTCAGAGCGTCTCTGAGATGATGAGTTTCCTCCATGCCCATCTCAGTAAACCTCATAAGGGCCAGAACATCGTGTTGGTTCCAGCACCTCCAGAGGACCTAATTCAATTTGTGTTTGGAGAAACCCAGGAAGAAGTGATGGGTTTTTTTTCCCCTTTCTTTCAAGTTCCCAGGTGATTCTAAAGAGAACCAGAGCTTAGAAACTAGTTGAAGGATGAGTTGGATGACAGAATGCTCCACGTTTTTGTTACCAAAGAGGGCATTCCCCAGGACAGGCCCTAAATGGAACGCTTTCCGACTCATTTCCTAACTCATCTTCTTTTTAGTAACTCTGCTTTACTATCACTTTGAGTGATAGTAACCTTCCTCTTTCCTGGCTCCTCCGCCAGGACAGCTCAACATACTCATGGTATCTTCACAGGGTGGTAAATCTCAGGACACTATTGCCAAACAGCTGTGTACTCTCAGCAACTAACACAGCCCCTCTAAGCCTCAGTTTCTTTTTTTCTAACACAGGGAGTTAGGCTAGACCAGCGGTTTTCATAGTGTGTTCTGAAAAGCTCTGGCATTCTGCGTGTCAGGACTCCATAAGAGCAAGCCTTAGGCCAGGGATCAAAATTCGATATCAGAGCAGTGAATTGTCCCTGGCGCCACCTGGTTGAGCAAAGGAATGCAATCATCCGGATTGATAAGGAAAGCCCACGGCAGAGTCTGACATGCGGGATGTGTCCCATGTGTAGTGTGTAGTAATGACCAGGACGGACCCTCTGTACAAAGGAACAAAGGAACGGCTCCAGTTGAAGAAGTCCACCAATAACTTCAAAGGACAATGTCACCTTGCCCCATCAGGACCTGAAACCTGGCCTGATGACCCTCTCTCCAGCCTCTTCCTCACCATGCGAGTTTTTTCATTAAAACCCAGGCCGCTGGCAAGGCGGACCTTGGTGGGCTCCATTCCTTTACCCTCCAGTTAAATCTCTGCTTGCTCACTCGCCTGACTCTGCCGTGGGTTCTCTGAGTGACCTGAACCCCACATTTATGGTGCTGTGACTTGGATCGGACACCCAGCAGAAGCCCACTCCCCACTCCCTCACCCTTTAGGGCCTCTCAGGGGGTCTCAGGGGCCCTGATCTGAACCCCCGAGTCATTCAGGTCACAGCACTGTGGCTGGAGTCCCTACGCTTTCTCCACGGCTCCATCTTGCTGACATGCAACAGATCATCATGCAACAGCGGACACTGATTCAAAGGGTGGGTCTCCCTTCCCGACCCCACCGCACTGGTTTCTGAGCATTTTGTTTTGGGTCACCCAGACCTCACTCTCGGCATCCAGCCGACACGTCAAAACTGAGCGCTCAGTCGCAACTCTCCACATTCTGGTGGTGGCTTTCCTTGGGGACGCCTTGGGCGAGTCCCGCCATCTCACTCACTCCAGGCCCTCTCGCTGGGAGTCTGGTCGGGATCGTCAGTCTCACCCTGTGTTGCTTCTCTGGCCTCATTTTCACAGTTTCCTGTAAACTCATGGGAAACACACTCATTTCATGGCCAGAAAGTGGCACGTTCAATATCCAAATTCTGACTAACCTTGACAATTCCGTTTGGTGTATCAGCAAGTGGGCTGAGGCTCCCTACATTCAGGCTTCTGGACCTTCAGTCTCATCCTTCTCTTGTGGGAAAAGGCCTGCTTAACCACTTCTGGCAACTATGAAGCAAAGCCATGACGCCTGCTGTAACCTGAGCTGCCGGAATGCAGCCAGCAGACAAAGAACTTCCCGCTTTAAACCCCTTCCCCTAATTTATGTCCCTCTCTTCCCGTTGCTCTAGCCTATATGAGCATGTTCTAACCGGAAACCGGGGCTCAGCTCTTTGGGGAAGAAATCCCAGCTGAGACCACGCGTGTAATAAATCTGCCTAAAATTCTTCCAAAGAGGGCTCGCTTGGTTTCTCCCGAAAAACTGTAACAACTCCAGGGAACCTGTTACCTCCTTCCAGATCCTCTACAACAAAAAAGCCTCCTAAAACTAAGCCCCGTCTAGCAACTAACCCACCACTAACAGATTATCCTCCAGATAGTGCCTCCTTCCACCGGCAGATCCCCCTCCTGAAACGCCCCCAAATGCAAGCTCCCTGGGTCACTGTGGCCCCCAAATGCCACCCTCAATCCGTCTATTCGGTATAATTTGGATAATTTTTGCCACCGCAGCAGAAATTGGTTGGGAAACTCCTTCAAGCTTGTTTTTATCTCTGCTCTAAGCCTCAAGCTCTCCACTTTCTCTGACTGCCTCTTTCCTATCTCTCTCGCAGTCTCTGAATTCAGAGTCTATTAACCCCTATTCCACCCATTGTCCTCCCAATAATCCCCAAGCCCCGCTTCAGCCTTTGCTTCCGACCCACACGGCCTGGGCCTTACTCGAGGGCAGGCTGTAAATGCCCACCAGCCTTAACACTGACGCTGCTGTCTCTGCGCCCTCAGGGCACCTGTCCTTCCCTCAGCCTGGGTAGCCAGAGCCAGCGCTGGTCTGCACGTCTGTCTTCGTGTTCCCTGTTCTTGGCTGGTCTCTTTCTCTCAAATGGAGCACTGTTTAGGCACTTTCCACTTGGGTCCAACTACTTTCAGGGAGTTTGAATATGTGACCTGTTCTTATAATCTTTCCTATACTCTCTTTATAATGTCTACCACTGAAAACTATAAAAATTGGGAAATGGCCCACAGACCCCTCAAAAATCTTGTAAGGCATCCTTTCAGGTCTTTAATAAGAGAGTTAAGGAGCCTCAGTAGCAACATCAAAAAGATCAGGCTGAGGCAGAAGTCCACTAACTGGGCTTTCAGCTCCTGGCCGCTACCAGAGACCTTGCTGCTGGCACCCAGCCGGACTCAGGGCCTCAGTGGGCACCAGGCCCGTGTTTCTGGGCACATGCTTTGAATGCAAGCGAGTGGGCCTTTGGGCCTCCCCAGTGCCCCAACCCTCAAGTCCCCTGGGGGCCTGCCCTTGTGGTGCAGACAGAGGAGGTGTTACAAGTTCAATTGCCCCCAGGTCCCCAAGGTAAGCGGCATCCCACCTGGCCCCTCATTGCCAGCGATGGCCCCAGGGACCCACAAACTGCTAGGAGCACTGATGGAAGGCTGAAGGTGGTACTCAGACCCCGCCAGGTAGGTGACCACTGCGACCCCCTTAACCATGATCGAGCCCCGGGTGCCTGGTGGTAGCAGGTAGGGTGATCTTCTTTAACTGATACCAAAGTCACATATTTGACTCAACTTATTCTGGCCCCATTGGTGACCCCTCAGCCTCTATTATGGGGCTAACTGGCACTCCCTCATTCCCTAGAGCCACCCTTCCTGTGTTGTTGGAAAGTCTTTACTCTCTCTTCCTCTCTCCAAGAGCCACAGCCTGAAAGCAACCTCCAGGTCTTCTCGCTGGATCAAGGCTAGAGCACTTCTCCAAATCCCTCCCCTCTCTTTTCTCCAAGCTAGGCCTTTTCCTAAAGGGCAGACTGTAATTTCTCCTCATCTGCTCTCTTCTCCACTGAAAATCTACAGAACTCCACCCTTTCCCAACCCCTTTATTCCACTCTGTTTACCATAAAGTTTTTCTCTCTAACTTCTGGTGGCATCTCTGTACCTGTCGGCCCACTGTAAGACAGGCTGGCACTAGTCTGCTTGCTGCTTTCACACCTTGATATCAGACAGCAGCTAAGTCCTACAAGCAGCTAAAGGAGGGAAATAGATACCTCTCTCTCTCTCTGGAATAGAAACCATATCAGCTATGCAAACTAGATAAGCTTCAGCTAGGTACTTGAATAAAAAGAAGTGAAAGTGAATGAACGTGTTTCTGAGTAAAAAGATATAGACTGGGTTTTTAATTTTACTAAGAAAGTATTGTGGACATTTTGTCTTTAGTGAAGTAAAGGAATCAGCAATGAATTAAAGGCAAAATGAGTGAATATGACATGTAGGAAGGTTTATGCAAATTAAAATGTTTGTGGAAGAAGTATTTAAAGAGATATCTTAGTGTGGTTACAACAATTAAGAACGAAATAAGTTCCTTTGGAGAATCAAGGTTTAAGGGTTAAATGTTCTATGTGCAAGTTTAATAATTGATGTGTGTATTGTAGGGTTATATAAAATTCCTAAAAGGTCTAAGTGTTTTGTTACTATTCTATTTACTATTTTAAAACACTATATACTGCAAAATCAATCAAATATTGTCAGTTGTGTTATAACCAAATCTTTAACTAGGGTTATTTTACTCTTTACTATTTAAAGAAACTATTGTTTGCTGATATTTTCATGTTCAAAAATTTGTGAGAAGAATGTTGGAAAAAAAAACCAGATTTTCCTGCTTTAAAGCACTTTTTGTCTCCTTTGGAAGCCACCTGGTTGCAGGTGACTGAAGATGCAGGAGCAGAGCCGTACCTCTCTCCCAAAGTCACTGCCCCATGGACCCACCACCCCAACTGTCCTCTGCGCTCCTGGTGTCTCGTCCTCTCTTCCTATTAAATGTAAAGAGCAGCATCACCTTGGGTTTCTCTGTAGTCTTTCCTTATAGGGATATCTTTGCTTTCTTACCAATCTTGTTGCTACTGAAATCCTTAATACCTCTTAAAGCCCTTAACAGAAGGAACAGGAAGGGAATAGAGGTCTCAGGTCAGGAACAAACAGGCTCAAAGCAGGCAAAAACTTTTAAAAGACCATGGTTAAATTTTTTCAGACAAGGCCAACAGTGAGCTGAAAATTTTTTCATTGATGCCTTTGTCACCTCTCCAACCAGCTTACCAAGGCATCAGCTAAGAAGACTGACATCACCAAATGGATCTGAAGAAAAAAAATCCCAGCTACCACTGTGGCAAAGCCAGCCACAGTGGTAAAATGTGCAAAAATGTGCCCTCAAACCAGGAAACCACATGGGTCATGCTATAAGGCAAAAGGAAGAACATAGATGAGAATGTTCCTGTCTCTGGAGTGAGAAGGGACCACGTTTTCATGGTCCAACCCATGCATTCCAACCCATGCATTGAGGAACAAAGATCAAATGATGGGGCCCAAGGAGCAATCTGACTCCCAACTCTTCATCCCAAAGGTTGAGCCTCAGCTAACTCTGATGTTGGAGGTAAAACTTTAATTTTCTCATTTATGAAAGAGCCATTTTGTCCTCGCCCAGCACTCTAATCCCCAATATATTCTTTATATCAGGTTTGGAACATAAATGAAAAGTACTCCACTTGTTTTACTCTGGTAATCTACTTTCATTCTCTGTATTTTCTTAACATAAGTAAAGCAAGGAGAAATTAAAAGTTATACCTTGGTTTGTGAATTGCTTTAAGTTTAAAGGGTAACTTTAAATTGTCTCTAGTTCATCTTTTGAACTGTCCACTATTCTACAGAAGGAAAAATTAAATTAGTTTCTTCTAAGAGCCCTCTTTCACCCTGTAAAAATTTTCAGCCCGCTGTTGGCCTTGTCTGAAAAAATTTAACCATGGTCTTTTAAAAGTTTTTGCCTACTTCAGCAAAATGAGGACATTGTAAACTTTGTACATGTATCCAGAAGAAAGTCTTGTGTTCCAGGTGAAAAACCAGACACCTGTAAGTCAATCAAAAATTCTCCTTCAAAGAAATCCTTTTGGATAAGTAAATGTACTTGGTATAGATGGTTCGTTATTGTTTTCCTGGTCCTCTACCTCCGAAAGCTCACCGACACCAGGAAAATCTTTATTCTACCTCTATTTGGAATAGATCTCACCAACTACTATAATAAAAGTTTTACTAGTACCCTCTTATGTGTTTTCTTCTTATACTTTCTATTTTCACTACTGTCTTCTCCTTAGTGAAATTAAACTTGTAATTGTACCAGTTCTAGTCGTTTCTAATCTGGAAAACCTTTCCATCCTGCATTTTCTCCAAAAGGCATGGCGATACCCTTGGGGTCCCCACTCAGATCTTTCCTCAATCAGCCCTTTTCAGGACCCCTACTCATATTTAAACTCTGCCTTTTTAACCTGTTATTTGGAATTAATATGCATGTTCTGAAGTTACATGAAATTCCTAAAATCTGATGTGGTCTAATAGAAAGCATGTCATTCTGGTTATAATTCTAAAATGTCATTATGCACCCATTGTCCATCGCCCCTTCCTAGACCAAGCTGGTGCCTCTATTCCCCGTTCCTGCTCCCCCAATCTTTTTTCTCCCCAATTTAAAAAGAAAGAGGCAGGAATATCAGTACCCCCACAAGAGCAAGCCTTAGGCCAGGGATCAAAGTTCCGATATCAGGGCAGTGAATTGTTCCTGGCACCACCCAGCTGAGCAAAGGAATCCATCATCCATAAGGAGAACCGAGGGACAAGTTTGACATGCAGGATGTGTCCCACATGAAGGATAAGACCAGGACAAACCCTCTGCACAAAGGAACAAAGAAATGGTAGGCGCCGGTTGAAGAAGCCCACCAATAACTTCAAAGGACAAAGTCACCTTGTCCCATCAGGAGCTGAAACCTGAACTGAGGACCCTCTCTCCATTCCGCTTCTTCACCATGTGGGGTTTTTCATTAAAAACCCAGGCTGCTGGCAAGGTGGACAGAGTCTGGACCTCACTTGGTTGGCTCCATTCCTTTAGCCTCTAATTAAACCTCTGCTTGCTCACTTGTCTGACTCTGTTGTGGGTTCTCTGAGTGACCTGACACCCCACACTGTGGAGTACCTAGGAGATGCCGCTACCAAAGAAGTTGGTTTGAAAAATCACTGGTTCAAATGACCTATAAGATCTTTTCTAGATCCAGCTGTCTACGATTTTAGATTCTACAGGAATAGAGTGATGCTACCACCAAAGTCTGCTGTAACCTATATGCTTGGAGACCCGCTAAAGATCAGTTACCAACCCTGATCTAAAGCCAATATTATAAACTGGTTCCCTGTTAAGAGAACAAGGACTCCCAGAAAGGAATGGATGATGCCATTTTGTAGTGGCTTCATTGTGTGGCATTTGGGTGGCCTTTGTCTCATCTTTCCTGGTGGTGCCTTTTTTGACCCTAGGCCCTTAGTCTTTGCTGATAACTATCCTCATATTATTTTGACTAATGTCTTGTATTAACATCTTAATGAATTTCTTAAAGACTCTTTGTCTCTGGACTTGGAGTAAATTGCAGCATTGCCAAGCCCTGAATCTGAAAGCCCACCCTGCCTCCTACATTCCTTAAGACCTGCATCTACCCCCACCCTCCTATAAAAATAGCCAACAGCCCTCCCTCCAGGGCTGGTGATTCCTTTAGCTGCCAGCCTGCTCTGAGTTGCCATTCAACTCTTTTGGAAACTCAAAGCATTTTTCTGGGTCACTCCTTCCTTGCTCCCAAATTAAGAAATCCCCCAACCTTCTGGGGAACCCAGTACCTCTAAACCAAATCCAGCACACGGACCTGTTTTGGTTTGATCTGAAGAGTGGGTTGTTTTTTTTTCTTTTGTTGGCACCCTTTGAACACCTTTCAAATTTGAAGTATAAGACCAGTCTGAAATACGTACAAATCAGAGCTCTGCAGCTCAATGAAGCATCATGATGCAAACGCAGCTTTGCAAACACTTGGGCAAGATACAGAACTGTTACCAGCATTTCAGAAGCTCCTCCTCATAACCTTCCATAGTCATTCTCTTCTTTCTTTCTCGAAGGTAGTCACCATCTGGACTTCTGACATGATAGATGGGTTTCACCCCCTTTAAAAACTGTATAAAGGAAATGGTGTGGTACACATTTTGGGATTTTACCTCTTTTGCTCAATACTTTAATGAGCTTCATCTAATATTTTGCACATATCTGTGGTGTATTAATTTTTCTTTCTAAATAATATTGTTAGAGTAGACTACTGTTTATCTATTCTATCCTTGATATAATTTATTTCTACTATTTCATTTGTTTCTACTATTTGGTTAGTATGAATATAGTGACCATAAACACTCTTATAAATATTTGGGGAGCCATGCATCCATCCATTTTAGTTAACTCAAGATAAAATTAGTTGGTCACAGGGAACATGTGATCATTTTAATATATGTCCATACTGTTAGGCTGGCCCAGAAGGACAAAATGGTGGCCTTCCCCGGGAAAAAGGAGGCTGACGAAACCACACCTGGAATCACAGGACCAATCCCCAATCGCCACGTATGAAGCCCGCGAAATTCCTTTGCTTAAAGAGTGCGCTTCCCCTTGTTCGGGCGCGACTTCCCCGGCCCTCGTTCTGCGGACCGGAGAACCTCGCCCGGGTGCGCAAACCCCAATAAAGCCCTGGCTATTCGACTTTTTGTCTAATTGACTTTCTTTCCTCATGAAGCTCAGAAAAAAACCTTTCATTTTGGTGCCGAATCCCGGGTGGGGTTGATGTCTGCTTAAGACCGCTCCTCCTCCCATGAGGAGACCTCGTGGCCATTCCTCCCGTCCAGACTATGAACCAGGGTAAGTGCCACCATCCCAAATTTTTTGGTCCCCATCCTCTGAATCTGGGCCCCTGAATACTGATACCGAGAGACTGCTCTCCCTAAAATCACAGCTGCGTCAGGGGACCCCCTGGAGAGGCTGCTCTCCTCCGTCGGGGTCTGAGGTACGAAGACGTTCCTACGCTCAGATTCCCATTCTTCTGACCCGCACAGCAGGTAGCGTTACTGGGACGCCTCTTTCTCTACCTGCTGCTCCGTGGGGACCAAAAAATGGGAGGACAAGAATCCAAACTCGATCCCAGCCTTAAGCGAAAGCGGCTGATTTTTCTGTCTGTTAGGGCCAGGCCCGTGATACCAGCCCGACCATCGCAAGCGCTGGCAGAAGGCACTTAGGATTTCGCTGCCCTGATGGACCGGAAGTGGCCGGAGACCCCATACATTCAGGGCTTCTGGACTTTGCGCTCCCGCCCAGACCCCCGCGCTCGCGCTCCACTGCCCGGGTTCTTCCCGCCCGCGGCGGTTCGGAGCCTGGCGGACCTTCTGAACCCTCTTCTCCGGAGCTTCCTTCCTCCTTCTCTGACTCTCCCGGGGGTCTCACCTCTCCTCCTCCTCCTCCTCCTCCTCCTCCTCCTCCTCCCTCCCCCATCAGCCCTGCTCCACTGCCCGGGTTCTCCTCCCCTGCGGCAGTTTGGAGCCTGGCGGACCTTCCGAACTCTCTTCTCTGGAACTTCCTTCCGCCTTCTCTGACTCTCCTGGGGGTGTCGCCTCTCCTCCTCCTCCTCCCTCCCCCTGTCAGCCCCAGCCAAGCCCTCCTACTCCTACTCCGGCTTTGTTTCTTAACAGGCTAACCGAGGCCATGTGACTCCGTACCCGCTTAGATCCAACATCTAATGTGGGGCGACTGTTTTGGCTCCTCATTTTATCTCCCAGTCAGCCCCAGACATGCGAAAAAAAAAATTAAAAAGGCCAAGGATGGTCCCAAAACCCCCATCCGAGATCTGGTGAACATGGCATTTAAGGTTTTTAATAATCGGGAAGCAGAGGCTGAGGCTGCCCGCCAGGCGCGCCTACAGCAAAAGGCAGCCCTGCAGACCCAGGCTATGCTGGCGGCCCTGCGGCCGGTGGTGATGGGGACAAAGCCTAAATCTGGGCCGAAGAACACCCCGCCGGGGGCCTGTTTCAAAGGTCCCGCCAGTGTTCCCAACCCCGGCCGCCCACGAAGCCTTGCCCAGACTGCCGGCAGCTCGGCCACTGGAAGGATGATTGTCCCCTTAAGAGCTCGCCCTCGGCGCCTCCACCCGGAGAATTAGCTCAAGGCGTGAACTCGCCTCTGGCCACGTCGGAGCTTCTTGGGCTTCTGAATGCCGCCCCATCCTCGCCGAGCCCAGGGTAACGTTGCAGGTAGCGGGTAAGTCCATCTCTTTTCTCGTGGACACGGGGGCTGCCTACTCTGTTTTACCGTCTTTTTCTGGACCCCTAGTTCCTTCCCAGATCTCGGTCATGGGGGTAGACGGGACCCCGTCTTGCCCCTGATGGACCCCTCCACTTAACTGTAGCCTGGACGGGTTCCCCGTTCTCCCATTCCTTCCTTATCATCGCCAGACAGGTTAATGTAAATCCCTCGGGGCATGAATAGCACCTGCCCAGTGCCTCTCTGCAGGGGCGTGTGAATCTTCTTTCCTTAAATTTAAAAAAAAAATTTTTTAAGTGAAAAGTGCCTTGGCTAAAAGCTCTGTGAAGAACTTCCCTTTCCTATTCCACCCCCCCCCTTTTTTTTTTTTTAATTGCTGTTTCAGGGTTTGATTAGCTCGTTCAACAATGGCTTGGCCTTGAGGATTATAAGGAATTCCAGTGGCACGTCGGATGCTGTACTGGCTTAAAGAAGTAGTAAATGCCTGTGAAGTATATGCAGGGGCATTGTGCGTTTTCAGTTGTTTTGGGAGGTCCACAATGGACACATTGGCGAACTATATTGCTTGCTTGTGCCTTAGAAAGGTGGAATTTCTGTTGTAAACTTTTACTATTACAATGAGTAAGGCTGTGCCGATGGGTGGCTGGTGAGATGGTCCCAACGAGCTGGCAGATGAGTGTTTGGAGCTGTGAAGATGGAATTGAGAGTTCGTCTGCTTCCATTCTGATAAGGGCGGTCTTGATGTTTCTGGCAGCACTGATTGCATGTTGAGAATCTGGGACAATGTCTGCAGGTTGGGGGATGTTTTGGGGGGCTCCCATGGCGGCGGCTGGCTCTGCTCGCTGCACGGACGGGAGTCCCATGTCCCAAGCCTTGGTTGTGGCATCCCAGTGGGCTGCTTTGCCATTGCTGCTGCCATCTGTGAAGTGGGTTTGGGCCGATGGCAGTGCTGGTGGGATGCTTCTTTGGGTGAAATCCAATTAGTTGGTTTTGAAGGTTGAAGAGAGTTTGTTTGGAGGGTAGTGATTGTCAAGATTCCTGTACGGTCAGTGGCGGCTGCTTGCCGATCCAGGCAATTTTTGGAAAGCCTCGTTGATTTGTAATTTAGTTAGTGGCAGGATGATTTTCTCTGGGTCAGAGGCTATGGGCTGGCGCAACATTTGCTGACCATAAAACACCACAAGACTGAGCTTTTCAAGATAAGTTTGCAATTTTTTTGTTTGTTTGCTGGTTGGGTAAGAATACCCATTCAGTGATTTTTTTTTTTTTTCCTTTTGAGTTAGCACTCCTGTAGGACAGTGAATGGTGGGAAACGCTGATAATTGACACAGGAGAGCAGGGTCAACTTGATGGAACTGGGCCTGTTGAGCATGCTGCTCAATGAGTTCTAGTTCGCGTTTTGCTGCTGGAGTTCGATTGTTTCATAAGCTCCCCATTGCTGTAAAAGATCTCTTCCACACAGATTGACAGCTATGCTGGTGATCTAGGGCTGAAGAGTTCCCATTTGCCCATCAAGTTCTTGTAGGAACAGTGCTGCTTCTACGTAAATGAAAGTGGCCTGGTAGAGGAAAACGTCGACACGCTCCAAAATCTTAAAGACAAGTTGAAAAAGGGCTACACCCCTCTAGAAATGGGGACCCCATGGTGGCGCTCCCTGATTTTTTCCGCTTTGGCCCCGATTGTTGGGCCAGTTTTGATAATCTGTGTGTTACTAATGCTTGGCCCATGCTTTCTGAGATTCCTCCAGGACAGGATCCGCGAAGCCTCCCGGGTTACCTTCAACCAGATGCTGCTCCAGACCAGAGTCTACTCTCCTGTCCAGACTGGGCCAGACAACGCCGACCTCTGACCCCCTCCCCTCTACGCCCCACCTGTCAGCGGGAAGTAGCCAGAACTATCACGGCGCCCCTTTATCCTATCAAAGAGGTTGGAATGTTAGGCTGGCCCAGAAGGACAAAATGGCGGCCCAGAAGGACAAAATGGCGGCCATACCCGGGAAAAAGGAGGCTGACGAAACCACACCTGGAATCACAGGACCAATCCCCAGTCGCGATATAGGAAGCCCGCAAAATTCCTTTGCTTAAAGAGCGCACTTCCCTTTGTTGGGGTGTGACTTCCCCAGCCCCCTGTTCCGTGGACCGGAGAACCTCGCCTGGGTGCGCAAACCCCGATAAAGCCCTGGCTATCTGACTTTTTGTTTAATTGACTTTCTCTCCTCGCGGAGCTCAGAAAATACCTTTCATATACATTCTTTGACTCTCCTCCCTTCAGAAGAGGGACCCTAATCCATGACACTTAAGTGTGGACTGGACACAGTGACTCACTTCTAATGAACAGAATAGCAGAAGTGACGAGTGTGTTACCTCCTAGGCTAGGCACTACAGCTTCCTCCTTGCCTACTTAGGGAAGCCTCATGCCACATCATGAGGACACCAGGCAGTCCTATCAGAGGTCCACAGGGTGAGGAGCTAAGGCCTCCTGCCAACAGTCATGTGAGTGAGCCATCTTGGAAGGAAATTTTCTACCTGCAGTCAAGTCTTCAGAAGTGCTTCCATCTTAACCTGTAAACTTATAAGAAACCCTGAACTAAAAGCCATATAGCTAAGTTACTAGCAAATTTCTGAGTCATAGAAAGAGTGAAAGAATATATGCTTACCATTTTAAGCTATTAAGAAAATATTGATATTATGCAGGAATAGATTGCTAGTATAGCAGGCATATGTTCGAGTTTATTTCCCCAAATTTTACTATGTACTACCAGTGTCTGAGAGTTTTCATTGCTCCGCATCATTGGCAGTATTTGGAATTAATAGTTAGTTATCAGTTATAGTTCTACTGTGGGTGTGTAATGGTATTGCATTGTGGTTTAATTTGCATTTCCCTGATGACTAATGAAGTTGAACATTTTTTTCATCTTTTGAACTTTTCACATTTTGAGTTTCCTGGTTTTGGACTTTAGTGGAATCTTTTGCTAGTTTTTCTTGTCAGTGTTCTATCCTTATTGATTGTAGGCATTTCTTTGTATCCTGGTCCTTTTTTGTCGTCGTCATTGTACAGGTAAAAATAGCTTCTCCCAAGTTTTGACTTGCCTTTTTACTTTTTTAATGATATTTTCATAAATGTTTTATAATCTTAATGACATTTAACAATCTTTTCCTTTAATGCCGCTCAGGTTATTGTGGCATATTGAAGAAGTCTTTGTCTTCCTTGAGGTCATAAAGATATTCTTTTCTAAGCTTCATCTAGGAGTATTTTATTTTGCTCTTTATATTTAGATCTATAATCCACATAGACTTGAGGTACAAAGCAGGGGACTGTGTTCCATTTTATTCTCATATAAATATCCAATTGACAAAGTCCAATTATTGAACATAAATTCTTTTCCTCTCTGCTCAGCTTTCCCTGAAAGTTAAATGTGCCCATGCATATGTGTATCTGATTCCAGATTCCCTACTTCTCTTGCATTGGCCTAGCTATTTCTTTCCCCTTATGTCAACATTATGCTCTTTTAATTAGGATGCCTTTACGAAACACCTTGATATTACCTCATTTTTCTTCATTAAGAATATCTGAACTATTATTAGCCCTTTGAATTTCTATAGATATTGAAGAATCAGCTTGCTGGTTTCCACAAACCACAAAAATAAGCAGGGATTTAATTGAGATAGCCTTATATTAACAGATACATTTGAGAGATAATTGTCATTTTTATATTATTGTAACTTCCCAATTGTGAGCCAATTGTGTGCCTCTATTTTTATATTCTTTACATTTTCTTAATAATTTCTAAAGGCTTTTGGATAGAAATGTCATGAGATCTATTTCTAGATATTGATATAGTTTGATAGAAAATTGTATCGTTTAAAATTTTTTTATATTTTGTTATGTTTGGTTTACAGACAGTCATCATTCTTTATATGTTGACTTTGTATTTGGCAGACTTGTGTGTTTGGTTATTTTTGTTGAATCACAGACATTGTATATGAAAAAAAAAATTATAGAGATTATCTTTCCTCCAGAGATGTACAGAGGTAGAATGAAAGTTGTTCCAATCCTTAAAATAAAAAGAATCACTGAACAGGCAGCAAATTAATGAAAATTCTTGAACTCTTAAGAATACTGCGGCTACGGGGCAAAAATCTAACTCAAACCTTGGGTACAGACAAGCTCCTTTATGGAAAAACAGCATCAGAGAATTTGATTACCTGGAGCAGAAGCTCTCCAGATGCCTTATAAGCTAGAATCAGGTAGAAAATTGTAACAAATTCCAAAGACTGAATGTTGTCTAGTGTGATTCGTTGAAACCCCTGGTGGTTTGCACTTTCCACTATAGTTTTTCTGTGAGATCCTTACCAGGGACTCACATGAAAAAAAATGGAGAAAATCTTAAGAAACTCTCCACACAGGATGGTTGAGCCACCACTCAGCCCAGAGTCATCTATCTTATCTCCCCTGTGGAGCAAAAGGTTTAGGATGCAAGAATAATGCAAATAAAAACTGTATCCTTAGGTATTGGTGGAAGCCCATTACCACTATGGTGGGGGGGGGGTGTTTACCCTTCCCCACCCCCAAAATTCATGTCTAGGGTTTGATCAGCATTAGATCTAGAGGGGGAACAGAATCACTAGTGATGGTCAAAAGGAGCAGGTTCACTGGAAATAATTAGAACATCAGAGAATTATGCCTTCCTCATTCCTGTACCCCATAGCCACTCTCATAAGTAAAACAAAGAATGAAATACAGCAAGGAGCGCTGCCAAAGACATATTCTTTCTGGGGTCAATTCAAAGCAGAGTGAGGCAAAGCTACATATAGAGAGCATTGAGAGAAACTCTGGCAGAGTCCATACTCTATCACAAGGTATCACAGAGAAATCTGAAGACTGCAGAGCACCGAGTTTAACCGAGGAACAGCAAACGTCAAACCAAACTCAACTCGACAAAATGAGCACAAATTCCCAAATTATGAGTGCTCAACAGAAGGTTATCTCTGAGCCTATACACCTCAGTCTATGTTATATAGAACACAACTAACCTGAACAAAAATTTTCATGTTGTCTTAGTCTAATGTGAGTGTCATAACAAAGCACTATAGATGAGGCAGTTTAAGAGCAGAAGATTATTTCTCACAGTTCTGGAGACCGGACAGTCCAAGGGTGGGGTTCCAAAATGGTTGGGTTCTGGTGAGAGCTCTTTTCCTGGCTTTGAGGAATGAGAATTTTAGGAACTTCAGGATGATCTTTTCACTGTGTCTTCATATGAGAGAAAGGTGGGGCGTGGGCGATGGAGGAAGATGGATGGATGTAGGAGAAACTCTCTGGTTATCTCTTCTTACATGCATACTAATCCTACATCCTGAAGTTCTCTCTCTTATGACCTCATCGATGTCTAATTACCTCCTTAAGGCCCCATCTCCAACTATCATCACATTCAGGATTTGGACCTCAGCACGTGAACTGGGGAGGCATATTCAATCTACAACAGAAGTATAAAAAACTACAAGAAAATAAAAAGCTGAAGAGACAAAGCAATCATCAGAACCAGACATAAATATGACAAAGACATTGAAACTGTCTTATAGGGAATTTTCAATAAATGTAATTCATATGTTAAAGGAGCTAACTGAAAAGGTAAACAACATGCCGGATCAGAAACATAATTTCAGCAGAGAAATGTAGACTATAAGAAAAAATAAAATGGAAATGCTAGAAATTAAAAAATAATCAGTAATAGAGGTGAGAAATGACTTAAAGAGACCCACAGGTAGACTTGATATAGCAAAAGAAAAAATCATGTAACTTGAAAATAGGTTAATAGGAATTACATAAAGTGATAAGCAAGAGAAAAAATAGAATGGAGAGTTGAGAATGGGATGCTGCTTATTGATACTTTCAGCATTTCTGCAAACTTCTTAAATCAGCATACAGGATGGAGCAAATTCAGCCCCCAGGAGAGAATAAAAATGCACAGAATCCCATGGAGACCACACTGGCGCCAGGGTCAATCTTTTCATGGACTCCTTTAAAGTGCTTACAGGATCTTCCCTTCTCATCTCACCTGAAGCCACCCCTGTTGAGGCTCTCCTGTTCCGGGACAAACCAAGCAGGCACTCTTTTGGGAGTAATTAAGGCAAGTGTCTTACATCCACAGGCTCAGCAGCCAAAGGCTGAGCCCAGATGGCAGGTGAGGTTACACTTATGTAGGTTAGAGCAAGCGCAGGAAGAGAGGTGTAAATTCGAGTAGGGGGTTACAAGCGTGAACCCAAGTAAATTATTTGCAAGTTCCTCACATGGGCTATATACACACACCAGATTCAATTTGCAAGACACACACAGGATTCCATTTGCAAGCAATTAGGGAAGTTCTTTATCTGTTGGTGACTTATCGGTTGCCTGCAGCATCCAGTAGCTTAGATCACAGGATGTTTTCTGGCTCTGCTAACTCGAGTGGTCTTTATGGCTGTCTTCATGGCTGCTGGGAAGCAGCAGGCAGGCCTTTTCCCCTTATACCCCCAGCTCCTGCTTGGTCTTTGATAACTAAAGTACCCCTTTTTTATTCTGTAATGTATGACAGCCTCCTCCTCATGCCCAGGCAGAGTCCACATCTGGCAGCTCTGCCAGTCACAGACGCAGCTTTCTCCTGCTTTTACTTTCTTTCTCTAATAAGTCTATGAACTGCACTTCTTAAAGTATCAAGACTTCTTTCTTGAATTGTGTGGTCACTGAACCCCAAGCTGCCCCAGCAATACCACAAAGGATACTCAAAACAAAACTAACTCTTGGGCATATCACAGTGTATTTGTTGTTTGGGGCTCCTATGGAAAAACACCGCAGACTGAGCAGTCTAAACAACAGAAATTTATTTCTCACAGTTCTGAAACCTGAAGTCCAAGATCTAGGAATTAGCAGGATTGGTTTCCTCTGAGAAAACACCTCCCGGCTTGCATATGGCTGCCCTCTAATGGTCTCTTTACATGGTCATCCCTCTGCCCACATGCATCTATGTTGTCTCTTTTTATTGTTCAAACTTACTCTTCTTATAGGGATACCAGTTAGATTGGTTTAGAGTCCACCTTTACAGACTCACGTTAGCTTAATTACCTTCTTTAAAGGCCTGTCTCCAAATACAGTCACATTCTGAGATACTTGGAGTTAGGGTTCCAACACAGGGATTTGTGGGAGGCACAGTTCAGATCATACTGATAGAAGAACTGCAAAAATATTGAAAATACACAGGGGGGGAATATTACCTATAAAACAACAAGGATAAGAATTACAACAGACTTATTGTCCTAGGAGTCATTCATAAGAAGACAATGGAGTGAAATATGTAAACTGTTAAAAGAGAACTGTCCCCCCCAAATTCTTTACTCAGCAAAGATATTCTTCGGAAATAATAGAGAATACTTTTATAGACAAATATTGATGAATTTTGTTGCCAGCATACATATCCCACTAAAATGTAAAAACAAACAAACAAACAAACAAAAAAACAAAGTAAACCTTCAGGCAGAAGGAATAGGGTGTTGAATATACATACAAAAATTAAATGGAGCAATAAACCAAAAAATGGAAAAATGAAAGTAAAATAAAGTAACCTTAGTTTTTCCTTAGCTTTAAGTATGCTAAAAGATAACTGATTATTTAAAGCAAAATGATAACAAAATATTATACTTATAGCTCATGTAAAATTAAAATTTGAAGTCCATATATTCTTTATCATTCCTTTAATGTGGTGTATTACATTTATTGATTTATATATATTAAGCCATCCTTAAATCCCAGGGATAAATCCAACTCGATCACAGTGTATGATACTTTTAATATGCAGCTGAGTTCAATTTGCTACTATTTTATTTAAGGTTTTACATCTATGTTCATCAGGAATATTGACCTACCATTTCCTTTTCTTATAATATTCTTATCTGGCTTTGCTATAAGGATGGTTGTGTAAAATGAGCTTGAAATTGTTCTCTCTTCTTCAAATCTTTGAAAGAGTTTGAGGAGGACTTGTGTTAATTCCTCTTTCAATATTTGATAGACTTTACGAGACATTCAATCAGGTGAACTCAGCAGGTCCTGGGAACTTTTCTGTTGAGAAGTTTTTGATTTTTGCTTCAATCTTCTTAGTCATTATGGGTCTATTTAGACTTTTATTGCATTCATCTGTCTTGGCAGGTTTCTAGGATTTTATCCATTTGTTCTAGGTTATCCAGTGTTAGTATATACTTGTTCATAGTAGTCTCTTATAATTAGTTTTATTTCTATTTGATCCATTGCAATGTTTCCTCTTTTGTTTCAAATGTAATTTATACGAATTTTCTTTAATTCTTGATGAGTTTAAGCTAAAGTTTTGTCAATTTGCTTACCTTTTCAAAAAATAAATCATTCATTTCATTGATCTTTTCTATTTTCTAGTCCTATTTTCATTTATTTCTCCTCTAATCTTTATTATTTTCCTCTTCCTGCTAACTTTTGACTTAGTTTTTTCTTCTTTTCCTAGTTCTTTGAGATGTAGTTAGATTGAGTTTTGAGTTCTTTTTTTTTTAATGTTGGAACTTAACACTATGAACTTCCCTCTTAGAATTGTTTTTACTCCATCCCAAAAATCTTGATAACTTTTGTTTTTATTTTCATCTGTCTAAAGATTATTTTTCATTTCCCTTTTGATTTATTTTTGACCCATTGATCACTTCTGATCTTAGTAATTTAAGTTTTTTCTTTTTTTTTTTACTTAGTGTATCTATGTAAAGATTTGACAAATTTGCTGATCTTTTGAAGAGCCAGCTTTGGTTTTACTGATTTTCTCTGTTGGCTTTCTGTACTCTATCTCAGTTTCTCTGTCTTAATGTTTATTATTTCTTTCCTTCTGCTGTCTTTGGGTTTTGTTTGTTCTTATTTTTCTCGTTCCTTAGGTTGTAAAGTTAGGTTGTTGCTTTGAGATCTTTCCTGTTTCTTTAATGTTTATAGCTATAAATGTCCATCTTAGCTCTGCTTTCATTGAGTCTCATAATGTTACATTTTCATTCCCATTTATTGCTAAGTATTTTCTAAAATTCCTTGTGATTTCTTCTTTGGTTCCTTGATTGTTTAAGAGTATATTGTTTAATTTCCACAAATCTGTGAATTTTCTAGTTTGACTTTTGTTACTGGGCTATGTCTTAATCTTGTTATGATGAGAGAAGATATTTTGTATGGCATTTTGCTTTTAAAATTTTTGCATGTTAACACAGGGCCTATCCTGGAAAATGTCTTATGTGCACTTCAGAAGAATGTGTATGCTGATGTTGAATACAGGGTTCTGTGTATACCTGTTAGACTTGTTTTATTGTGTGCTCTCTTTCCTTGTGTATCTTCAGTCTAGTTTTCTATCCAATATTGAGAGTGGTCTATTGAAATTTCTAATTATCAGTAATTACTGTTATAGAGGTACTTCCATCAGTTTGTTATTTGTTATCTATATAACTTGAGTATTTTCGTCTCTCCCTTTCTGCATTATTGTTTTCCTTTGTGTTTAGTTGATATTTGGTAGTAAAACATTTAGTTTTTTATTTCCTTTTGTATGTACTCTATTGCTGTTTTCTTTGTGATTATTGTGGGGATCACGTTTAACAACCTAAAGGTATAGCATTCTTATTTAAGTTACGTTTGCTTAGCTTTAACGATAAACCAAACTTAGTTCCTTTACTATCAGGTCACCAGCTCTTTTAGTTGTTGATATTAGAAATTACATCTTTATATATTATGTGCCCCCAAACTTAAATGAATCAATCCTTTAAAGGCATTCATCTCCAAAATTATGTAAAAAATAAAATGCAGAGTTACAAATCAATGTCACACTAATTCTAACTTTTAGAACTGCTCATGCATTTGCCTTTATGGAAGTCTTGTTTCTTCACACTGTCCACATAGGAAACCTCAAACTTCAAGTTACTGTTCAGTGTGCTTTCATTTCACCCTGCAGGACTCCCTTGAGCATTTCTTACAAGGAAGATCTAGTGGTAATTCTCTCAAACTTGGTTTACCTGTGAAGTCTCGATTTCTTCTTTACTTTTAAAGGACAATTTTTCCATATATTGGATTCTTGGTTGATAGTTTTTTTCTTTCTTTTTGAACTTTGAATATATTTGGCCTACTGTCTCGTAGCTTACAAATTTTCTGATAAGAAATATGATGATAATATGATGAAATATGATGATATTCAGGTGTGTCCTTGTATAGAGCAAGTCACACATCTCCCACTGCTTTCAAAATTTTCGTTCTGTCTTAAGCTTTCAGACATAGTATTATAGTGTTCTCAGTGGAGATCTCTTTGAGCTTATCTTACCTGACATTCACTAAGCCTTAAACTCTGGTTATTTTTTTCTTCACTTTTTTTCTTTCTGCTCTTCATACTCAATAATTTCCTTATTTTATCTTCAAGTTCAGTGATCATTCTTAAGCCTGCTAAAATCTGCCTTGCAATCCTTCTAGTGAATTTCTAATTTTAGTTATTGTACTTTCAGCTCCAGAATTTCTTTTCAGATTTTCTATTTATTAATACACCCATTTTGTTTCAACTTTTTTTTTTCACTTTCCTCACATCTTCCTTTAATTCTTTGAGCATCTTTAAGACATTTGTTTTAAAGACTTTTGTCTAGTGTATGTGCCATTGTGTCTTTATCAGGATGATTTCTGTTGATTTATTTATTTCCTTTAAATGAGTCATATTTGCCCATTTCTTTGTATGACTTCTGAGTTTTCAATGAAAACTAAACATTTGAATCTAATAGTATGGTGACTCTAGAAATCAGATTATTCACTTTCCCCAGGGTTTTTTTGGGGGAGGGTGTTGATTTACTGTTATTAATAATAATAACTATTATTATTACTACTGCTATTTTTATTATTAGCTGTTTCTATGCTAAAGATCAGACTGAGGTAAACATTTAAGGTCTTATTGAGTTTTCTTAACCTATGCCTTTCTCTGGAGTGGACAGGCTACTTTCTAATTTTCCCGATATATGCATTTGTTTAGAATTTCCTCATCTTTGATGTCTGGTTCCAAAAACAGAAAAAAGAAAAGTGAAGAGCAAGGAAGTATGCCAGCTCTTTAAATCCCACGTATATCACTTCAGCAGGAGGAGGAACTTGTCACAATAGGGGAAGACACCATTACATTGGCTGCCTATTTCTTCCTCTGCACTTCTCTATCAGAAGAAGCCATCAGAGAATAAAGCAGGAACCTCTGGAGAATGGGGTACTTTCTCCCACTGGAGCTCCCTCAAGCTGGGTGCCATGTGCACACATGCCTGCCATGGAACTGGGAGCAGCAGATGGGGAGCTGCACTGAACTCAGAGCAGAAATTGACCAAAATTAACCAAAATTTATGGTTCAAGTCTTTCCTGAAAATTACAAACCTTAAATAGACTCTAGAGTGCCAAAACAGTTACATTAGGCTGATTCTATCAGTGTAGTTACTGTCTACGTGGGGAAACAGATTCCTGGAGCTTCCTCCTCCGCCATCTTCCCTTCCCAGAATCCTCTACATCACTTTTTATTTTCAAACCTCATTAAATACAATATAAGGGCATGCTCTGGTGCAGTGAGGGTTGGGCACAGTCCACATGTATCCCAAGGTCTGAGGTTCATGTCCCGAAACTGCGGGAAGCAATCAAGATAAACAACCAAATAAAATACATAAAATGCTTCTTCTTTCTCTTGCTCTCTTCCTGCCTGCCTCTGCTTGCCTTCCTTCTTGCCAAGACCTGTCCTTTAACAAAATAAAAGAGAATCTCTTTCTAATTATTCTTTATTAACAGTCTAATCTTAAAAGAGTCTGAACTCTTTTACAACGACCTCTTAGTCTTTGTGTTTAATTGTCTTTAAACCTCAGAGCTCACCATTATTTTCTCCCCTCAGTCATAGCTTCTCCATTCTTAGATTTTCCATTTTAATTCATTTTGTAGTATTCTGAAGTATACCTTTAAGCAATTTATTTAGTTAAGTTATCTTGGGGGTGGCATTTTGCTATTGTTGTTTCTTATTTGCTTGTCAATATGTTTTTATCGACTCCATTCTTAACTGGCATCTTATCTAGGTAGAGAATGCTACCTCAATACTATGCCGATATTATTATGTGATTTCATGACATTTAGGGTTGAATAAGAGACCACACTGATATATCTTTCTCAGCAGCCACTTTTATTTTTAAGCTTTCTTTGTCTTTGTCATTTAAAATGTTCTCAATGGTTCAACTGGATTAAGATTCATTTTCATCTTTTTTTAAAAAATTCATCTAAACCCTTTGAGTTCCTCAACAGTGTCCTTTTTAGTTTATATATGGAAATTTCTTTTCCTCCTGCTAACTCTGCTTGATGAATTTTGTGTTTTTCTTAACTTTAGGATGCTCCTTTTCTCTTTTCAGGTCTCTCAGGAATCTTTCTTTGACCACTTTAATATTTGGTTGTACTAGTAGTGAAATAATGGAAGTGGTAGCTCAATAAAATCCGTCTTTAGCTTGTTGATGGAAATCAGAAAGGGGCGGCTACTCTCTCTCAATCCAGATTCCTAATACATCATACTTTTTATTGTCTACCAAAATCTGCAGAATGTTCTCAGTCTGTTTTATACAAATGGAGATTTTTTTTCCCTCTTTATAATTATCTTATTTGCTAGGTTTTTTTGAGGGAATTTCAAGAAGGGGAAATTTTCATCTGCCTCATCTTGATCTCATGTCTGGAACTGAATTATTTTTTAAGAATATATTTAGATCTTGGTCAACAAATTCATATGCAAGGAAAGGGTTAAATTTCTCCTTCAAGTGTAGGCAATATCTGCAGAAAAAAAGAGGAACAGTCCTTATTAAAGAAAGTTACAGGGCAGATGGTCAGTGAGGAGGAAGCTTTCACAGGGGAAGGAGGGGTGCGCCTTCTTCCACTATCACCAAGACTGACACAGACAGACGACAAGTGGCATTCTTCCCAGACATCAGTCCATCAGCAACAGCAAGCAAGTTGGATCTTGGATGGTGAGTGATCATCCTTATTATTCTTTGAAAGGCATTTATGAATTAAGTGGCCTCAGACTGAGGTTGAGTGGAGCTCTGTTTTCTCTCTTTCCTTTCCAAGAATGCCAATACGTGTGAAGGACCTATTAATGCAGGAGCACTGGGTAAAAAGATTGGTTTTTGCTAACAAAGTTTAGCAAAATCCCTGAAGCCATTCTCTCTTTGAGCAATTAACTCTAGATTGATTTAAGCTTTAAAAAATGTTGCTCTGAAGAACTTTGCCTCTGCAAGGCGAGAACTGTTTGAGGTGTCAACGTTTGTGTTTTTAAGTGATTTTCACCTTGTAAATTTGTTTTTCACGTATTTAAATGTTGATGTTAAGGATGAGGAAGTTGAATGCTCTCTGTACAGGTAAGATACATGGTGGGGAGTCCATTTTGTGTCTACCAAGTTCAGTCTGGAATGGAAATCAGGGAATCAGAAAGAGAAGGGAGAAGAGAAGCCAAGGAAAAGGAAGAGAAAGAAGGGCTGGAAGAAGAAACACAGATGCGACATCATGAGTCATAAACTGGCCAGGGGAGATTCTGAGTCGGCTGAGGCTGTGGAACGAGGGAGAGAAATTCAGCGAACTCCCAGTATTGAGCATGCATGATGTGCTGTGTGGACTTGTGGTATTTCACTGAATTTTAGTCTCTGCACTGACTCAGATAGATAAACTCATCATTCAGTTTTATGGGTGAGGTAACCGCAGCTTCAAGAGTCAACCTAACTTGCTTAAGGTCACCTGCTGAGAGACACAGGGTTAGAGCCAACACAGGGTTTCTCCAGAGGGTGGCAAGCCCCTGCAGGCTGGACTTACTGGAAACGGTCACAACCCCCTTCCCTGCGACAAGACAGTGAGATTCAGTTCTTACTTATATTATTCTTTGAAAATCAAGGCTGACCCTCATCTACCTGTGCTTACCAGTTTGAGAAACAGCTTTGCTGCTTTTATTTCAAATTTAATTTTCAGGTCAATATTTTGTTTCCCTCTGATGGCATTTGGGCACATTACACAGGTATGAAAAGACACAAACTTGAGAGCTGATATTTTTAGTGGAACCGTAGAGGAGGCTGCACTTAAGGATGCTGCGTACAGATATATAAAGAGCCCTGGGCCACTATCCATGTGGTTCTCGTTAAGATTTTTTGTTTCCCAGGGTCTGAAAGTGGAGCATGACCAATAAATTTAAAATCAAAATGGCCAATAGATCATGCTTCGTTTCATCAGGAACAAAAGACATGGGAATGAAAATCGCGAGCTATCATTTCTTTTATCAAAGTGACAAATCATTTTAAAATGAAATTTAAAAAAAAAAAAAAAAGCAGACAAGAAAGAATCATCCATGTCACTAAGGAGGGAGGGACATTTTGCTCTTACTCTCAGTTGGTGGCAGTACAAATTTTCTGTGAATTGCCTGGTGATAGATATCAAAACCTCTTACAACGTATATGCCCTTGGCACACTCTGGCGGAGTAGTGGTTTGGTCATCTACCTCCGGCTGGTGCAGTCCACATACATCCCAAGGACCTGGGTTCGTGTCCTGGGTCAGAGAGAACAACCAAGCTGTACAACTAAATAAAAATAAAAGTGTTCTTCCTTCTTTCTCTCTCTCTCTCTCTCTCTCTCTCTCTCTCTCTCTCTCTCTCTCTCTCTCTCTCTCTCTCTCTTTCTGTCTCTCTTAAAAATAAAAATGTATGTGCCTTTTAACCACCCATTCAACTTTTAGAAATTAACCTTCAGGACATAATCATTTATGTTTGTAAAGTTTAAGTGATGTGGACATTTTAATTACCATTGTTTTTAATAGAGAAAATCTTAGAAACAACTTCAATGTCCCAAAATAAGTGATATGTCCATTAATTGAACACCATGTGATCATTAAAAATCCTATGGTAGGACAAGTCTAGCCTTTGGAATAAAAAAACAAAATGCGCAATTCTACGACTTCTATGCATGATGCCTCTATACATACAATGTTAGTCAGCAATACAGATGATGTTTACTTTCTACTTTGTGCTTTTGAAATGGGATCACATCTGCAGGCAGAAGATATTTTAGAAAAAGCAGCCAGTAGCTGGCTTCTCTCAGAAAAGCAGACAGCTGTCCAGTGCTCTGTGATGATTCAGAGTTTGTAACATTCCAAAGAAAGTTGACCCTTGATGCTTTTTGGGTTTTTGACTCTTCTTGAAGGTTTCTCCCCTTATTCATAATTCACTGGATCCTAAAAGGCCCATTTTTTCATATAGTGTTCTATGTGGAAGAGACTGGTGTACTCACTTCCACATTGTATGGCTGTGATGTGTGACTCTAGAGTGAGCTGCCTGCTGGAGGAAGAACAGTGGTTAAGTGACCAAATCAGGCTTCTGGGGTTTGAGTCCCAGCTTCTGCCACGCTCTAGCTGTGTGACCGTGGACATGTTGCTTAAGCTTTGTCATCCTCAGTTCCTTATCTACATAATGGGGGGCTTGTGATAGGTTGTGAGGGAGTTGGGAGATCCTAATGAGATGATCCATTGACTTGTGTCAACACTTGCTTGCGTAAGGATTCAGTCGCTATGATTTTGGGGTGTCTGTATTGCTAATGCTGTTAGGACAATGAAATGGAGGGGAAGTGATATGTTCACGGTCACACAACTACTTGACGGCATTGCTAAGACGAGTTTTCAGGGAAGTTTTTTCTAGCAGAAGTGTTCAATATTCTCTGAACCCCAGACTGGCCTCCCAGGAGAGCTGATCTGGAGGCAACCCAAGGACAAGGCTAGTCCCTTCCAGGGAGGGATTCTGATCACACTGGGAAGCCAAATGCTGGAGAGGAGGGTATAACTGAGGAAAGTGAGAGCCCAAGTAGATGCAACGATAATGCTGGGAGCAAAGAGCGGAAGAAGGAGAGCAGAGGCGGCTCAGAGGTCACGCTAGGCTTTTACAGATCACCAGCTGTGGATCTCATGGGAGCCAATGGGGTGTAAGATTTCAAAGTCTGGGTGATTAAGTAGACAGATGCAGTCTAGATGCTTGCGGGGAATTGCAAGCATAACTGCAAGAAGATGACTGACCCTAGCAGTAGAGGATGGGGTGGAAGCTGCGTGGGGAAAGACGAAGAGTCGCTGGAGCCAGGCATTCAGGGATGACACCCTAAAGCCTAGGTTTGGAGACTCATAAACAAAGAAAGACAGGATGAAATTTCCTTAAGAAAATACCCCTGAAAGCAGAGTGCAGAATGGATTGTGGGGTGACAAGGTGATCCTTTAGGAAACTCTTGGAAAAATCCAAAGAGAGTTGTGAGGTCATGAAGCCAGGGACGCCGTGGGGCCATTAGAGAAAAGAGGGTGCCTTTAGGAGATGGCTTAGTGCTCGGATCGACAGGATTTGGTTTTTGTCAGATGCAGAGCGGGGAGGGTGAGGTCTGAGGACGCCCTGGATCCTTCCCAAGACGGGGGGTGTCGGGAGTGGATTGGGTCTGGGCTGCGGGAGAGGACAGAAGTGAATTCTGGATTTCTGGCTTTCAGAATTATGAGGCAATACCCCTGCGTTATCTCGGCGACTCGTGTCTCAGAGTTTCGTTACCACAGCCCTTAACACATGTGGTGAGAGTACATGAGACTTTGGTGAGTGTGCGCTCAACCAGAGAAAGAAACTGAATAAGCATATCAGAGAGGTGGTAGAGAACAAAAGAAGAATGAGGTTACCTGAGCAAAGAGGAGAAAAGTCTTTTCACAGAGGAGACGGCAGTCACAGCATCCAATTCCTTACAGGTCGGGTAGGAGGATGACTGACATGTTGATCCAGAGGCCTTCAGGGGCCTTTGCCAAGTGACCCCTGTGGTTTAGATGGAACAGCTCTTAGCTGAGACATCAGAAGCAGTGCTGAGAACCACACCCATGTATGTGAGGTGGTGGAGGGCCCCTCTCCACAAACAACTTAGAAACAAGTCGGGCAGACATGGAATCTTCCCCTGCTAACAGTTAATACAGGAGAGAAAAGTCAGACTTCCTTGCCGCCCAAAATTGCTTTGGGCAGGATTCTAGGAGAAAGAATTTTTGCATTTGTCATCAACGTGTCAGAGTTAGGGGACTGACACAGATTCTATCCTCTTCTGTTGGAGGCTTCTCAGAGATGGAGTCTGTGGTGATTTGGTGACATAAAGAAGAAAACAAGCCCAAATGGAATTTTGGAGCTCATTTGTAACTTATGTGAATAATCAGGGGGAAAAACACAGACTTGGAATAAGGAAGTATTTCTTAGAAAGCGTTGAAGTCAAAGTGAGTCTATAATGTGTTTCTCTAGTTATAGGGATGTTATGTTATATTTGGCTAAACAACCCAAATGTCACAGTTCTATATAATTTTGGGTCAGTTTAATCAGATTTGACTTTATTGGAAGATCTAACGAATATTTTTAATGAACATAAGATTGAATAAACCAACTAGTCATTTGGTTTCAGATTTATCAGAAACTGAACACTAGTAAAACCAGAAATAAATAACTACCTTCCCCAAATAAATCTAGACCATCACCCGCATCTTACAACTATTTTCAACCAACTAAACAAGAAAAAATCTCAAGAACCTGAAAGTTTTGATACACTGTGGAGAATGCAGAAGTAATAGCTGGACTGTTGCTTCTGTAGCCTAATTGGAAATATAAAAAACAATTATGAATTGACGAAAACAATCAAATGCAGTTAATAGTTTAGTGATTTTTAAACATAAATGAAAATGTTTATTCTCATTGAATATTAAAGAAATGCCAATTCAAACACTACTGAGATATTAAATGTTATTTAATATTATCATATTGAACTGTAAGCAATAAGCAATACAATTAGAAAAGAGATAAAAGATATAAAATAATTTTCCCCAAGGAGGGTAAACAGCTGATAAGCAAACACATGAAAATACGTTCAACATCATTAAGCCATTATAGAAAGGAACATTAAAGTCACACTTAAATGATTGAAGTTAAAAAAATAATGGTATCACCAGCAGCATGCAGAAAAACTGAATCATTGCTATATTGTTGCTGGGAATCTAAAATGATACAGCCACTCTCAAAAATAATTTGGTGGTTTCTCACAAAGTTAAAACGCTCACATACCATAAAACCCAGCGATGGCATACTTGGACATTTAACTCAGAAAAATAAAAACCTATGTTCACACAAAAATTAGCACATAAAGATTCACATCAACTTTATTCATAATCATCAAAAACCAGGGGAGGGGGATGGTTTTCAGTGGGAGAAAGGTTTGATAAACTGTGTTCCATGTATACTGTGGAATACTACTCAGCAAGAAACAAGAAAGACTATTGACACACACAAAGACTTGCATGAATACCCAGGGGATTATGCTAAATGGAAATGCTAACCCCAACAGGTTGCATATCGTATGATTCCATTTATAGGGCATTTTTGAAATAACAAAATCATAGACAAAGAGCAGCTTGATGGTCGCTATGGTTTGAGGTGGTGGGGAAAGGAGAAGTTGTGTGTCTACAAACGACACAGTGCAAGAGAGCCTTGTAGTGACGGGATCATTCCGTATTTCACAATGGCTGTTGGTACATTGATCTACACATGTGACAGAGTTGCACAGAAGTGTAAGCATGTGCCTGTAACTAGTGAGATCTGAACTGACTCTGGATTCTATCGATGTAAGCTTTCTGTATCTCAGACTGTACTACAGTTTGTAAGATGTCACCACTGGGGCAGACTGAGTGAAGGGTACACAGGCCCTTTCAGGACATTTTTTTTCAACTTTCTTGGAACATTTAATTATTTCAAAACAAAAAGTTTAAAAAAGTCCTTTTTCTTCTCGGGTCCCTCCCTCACAATGTTCAAAACTATAGTGATAAATGGCCCCCTAACTCAGGTGCAGTATGATACGTGATACTCACCACATCCGGGTGTGAATCTAGCCTTTGAAAATTTTATAGTATTGTAAACCAATGGTATATTCATAAAAATAAATTTTAAAAGGTAAATTTTAATCTGAAAGTTTAATCTTTACCAAATATTAAAGAAATGCCAATGAAATCATTTTATTTATCAAGTTAAAATTTATATTTTGTTATTCAGTAGAAACAATACTATTAATGAGTAGCACAGGGGAATTTTGAATGACTATAACCTTTTTAGAAAGCAGTTTATCAGCATGTATCAAGAGTCTTAAAAATGCTTATTCAGGCATGCCCCTGCTGGAGCAGTGGTTGGGTCAATCATCTCCAAAGGATCGCAGGACACACACCCCTGGGTTCAAGTCCTGGGTCTGGTTGGAAAGAACCAGTGTGAACAGCTAAATAAAAATACTTCTTCCTCCTCTCTCTCTCTCAAAAAAATTGCTTATGCAGGCAAACACCCATTCAGACTACTACCTATTTCTTTATGGTCTTTTATTTTCAGTTCCCTCAAAATGGGTTTCAGACATTGTGCTGCTCTACAGGCATGTCAGAGATGAGTAATCATGATTTTTGTTCTCATGGGGCAGGTTTTGTGGTAAATAAAGCAAGTGTGATTTTTTATTCACAGTGAAGTGTGCAGAAGTTCACAGGAGCATAGAGATAGCTGTTTTCTATTTGTCCTTAGGCAATATTGTGTCTTAGATAAGTACCAGAGTTGACTCTGCCGGGTTGCTGTCAAATAATGGTTATCTCTGGTGGAAATAAAATAATTTAGGCTTCATGTTGTTGTTTTTTTTAAGCCGGTATTTTACATAGGTTTAATTAAGTCTTAAATTTCTTTCTTGAAATTTTATTGACCTGGAGCACTGGGATCTGAACCTGGGTCCTTGGACTTTACATGGTCTGTATCTTAGCTGTCCTAAGTTCTTGAGCCACAAGGGGGTGCCCAAGTCTTAAATTTCTTTAGCTTTGTCTTTTCTGATTCAGTCCCAGGACATGGATTCATACCTGTAACCCAAAGGTTGCTACCATAGTCATAGATATAAAAAAGGGTAGGCTCAAGGCAGGTGAATAAGGAAGCTAAACGCAAGTCCCTTAAAATATATTTAATGTGAGGTCGAATGCAAAGAACTATAAAATAAAAGTCCTGTCCTTTAACTGGCGATCAGGTAGATGTCTTGTTGAAGTTGCCCATCCCTTTGTAGCCTTCTGAACTTCAAGAAACTTATATCTGCTAAGTATGCTTTTCATTTATAAAAGACTTTTTTTGTCATCACTGATAACATTCAAATTGCACTTCTAAAGGATTTTATACATAAACTAATTTTCTTTATCAGAAAAATGCTTACACATCTTGCTTTAATAATTTCATAATTTTTAAAAATGATTGCTATTCAATCTTCTGTTCACAATGCTTTCATTTATTTTTGAATATTGACATTGCATCTCAATCTATATTTCACACCACACCCTCCACCAGAGTTAATACCTTTATTTTAGGGATCTAGATAATTAAATAAGAGGTACAAAAATAGATTTGTGGACAAAATTATTTATTACAGCATTCTTTCATATAATGAAATATGGAGATTAACCAAAATTTTTATTTTTCCTCAATTGAGGTACCATTGGTGTGCAATGCTATATACGTGTCAGGAGAACAGCTTCATACCTTGGCAAATGTATGTACCACACCCACTTTTTAAAGTGGGTGAATGGCTAAGTAAATTAGAAATGAAGCTGATGATGAAAGAAGAAAGCCTAGGACCATGGAATTATAAAGAAAAATCTGCTAAAAAAGGAAGATTGCAAGCAAATATTTCAAAGTAATTATCGTAGTTGCCTCTAGATTGGTGGGATATATACACAGAATCCTTTGACTAAAATCGCCAGACCGACTGCAACTGCACAGCGTTGCAATAAGCACACTGATATCGGAAACGAGTGTTGTCAATCTGTGGTTTATAAACCTCCTGACAGGTGACTGGGGCAAGCTGTTACACCAGCTGGTCGCCACACTTGTGTCCTGTGTGCTTTGTATGACTTAGTCTTAGTTTTCAAGAGCAGTCAGAAAGGTAGACTTATAGGTGAGAGCGCCTCGTTTTTGTATAATGATACCTCAGTGTCTGGAAGGGCAGGCTTGGCGCTGACCTCCGACCTCTCCTGGTGCACTGCGGATGGAATACATTCTCTGAGGGTACACACTAGCGAACCAGCGCTGGAAGGGAGGAGCCGAGGACTATTTGTCTATTCGTTTATTCCACAAAGTTTCATTGACTTTTGCATAAAATGTATTTTAAATTCTTACTGCAGTAATATTGGTTTATAACATTATATAGGTTTCAGGTACGTATAAGTAAACATCTCTATACGCTTCATGACATTTACCATGAAGAGCCCATCCTTCACCATTCTTGCCCACTTTGACCTGATTTGCCCTCCCCTTTTCCTTCTTCCTTTCTGGTGACACTAGTTTGATCTGATAAATTCAATGTTTGTTGCTGTTTATTTAATTCATTTCTTTGTTGTGTTTCTCTGTGTACCACATCTGAGTGAAATCATGCACTGGTTTTCTCTCTCCGTTAAGAAAATGCAGATGCATCAGGCAGTGATCCCATATGGAAGCTTCTAGAGGAGGAAGTTTCACCATCACTACCATTTTTGGTCATTGTCAGCCATGATGGTGTCCTAGAAAGGACTTCATAGTTTCCGCCCGTGAACACGGAATTGTGCAGGTACGAAGCAGGTTGTTCAGGTCACGGCACTGGTTCCACAGCCAGAACCCTCACCTCAATCTGATTCTAGATCTGAGCTCAGGACCGCCTTACTCTGTGGTATGGGAATCGAGGGGAAGGAGAGAGGACTCTCACAGCAAGCAAAGCTTGTGGATGGAAAGATGTGAACTCTGAGAATGCTGGTCAGGGTGGAAAATGAGCTGGCAAATGAGTGATGAAAGTAAAAGCTAGGGAGCTAGTGGTCTGGAGCAGAAGTTGAAAACTGAAGACTGGTAGACCAAAAATAGTACACAGACAGAAGTAGTCTTTTTTTTTTTTTTTTTTTTTTTAAGAACTTCATCATCATTCGTTGCCAATATTTTACATATCTGGAAAGTTCACATAGATTTCAATTTCTAGTTCCTCTGGGGCATCAGAACACGTGGTAATGCCGGCCCATAGGATAACAATGGATGAATATGGCAGGGTTACAGCTTCCAATGAGGCGTCAGTCCTTTTCTTCCCACGTGGCCAGTTTGTCTCGTTACCACCAGGGCTCTGCAGGCATTTGAGTCTGAAACCTTGTTCCAGAAAGCGAGGACTCTGCAGTGGGCAAAAATAACCAAAAGGAAGAAGACGGGAGAGTTAGGAGGACACAAGCTACAGGTCTTTGGAAGTCTGGCCAGGATGCTTTCCTGGGGATGCTTTTTACCTTATTCCCTTCTCATGGCCCTGGAAGTGCCCACAGCACCTGTGCCAAGGGGTTGAGAGGAAGGGGAGGGGGAGAGAGAGGCAGGGTAACTGGATGGAGGGCTCACTGGAAAAGGTGGAAATTTGAGGGACAGGGAAAATGCTGGCAGCAGCGAGTAGAAAAGCTAATGTGTCCTTTGAGGCGACTCTCCCAGGATTCTGTTTCCAAGGGAATTCTTTGACTTCAGTGTTCTTGGTTGCCAGGACAAAATGGAATAAGGGAAGCAAACTAAACACCAGTCTCTTTAATGCTTCTAGTTGTGTTTTCACTCATACCATTAACATAATCCTTTGCACCCCTGTTAGGTTTTGATCTCAGGGTTCCATTCAGTGCGGGAGGGTCTGAGGAAAAACATCTCCTTAGATGAAAGGAATTGTGGCCAGGTTACTTACTTCTCTAAGCCTCAGTTTCTTCATCTGTTAGAAAATTTCGTAGCTGCAAATGTTCTGAGAGCAAGAAGTGAGCGAATGAGTGGAGAGACAGAAAGTGAAAGCATGGCACACAGTAGGGAGAATGAAGCAGTTGTGGCGATGAGCAGGGATGGGCAGCTGCGTCGTCCCGGAATCTTCACAGTGACCACATAAGTTAGGTTTTTCTCTCTTGAAAAAAATGAGGAAATTGAGGTTTAGCAAGCTTAGTAACTTACTCAAGTTCACATAATTAGTAAGGAGCAGAGTGGAGAGACTTACTCACAAAGGGCCAAGGTATGCCTACAGCATTCATCCCAGAAAAAGTACACTGACGTTTACCTGACATTCTGAGATAGCCTTATCAACTAGAAATGAAAACAGATGCAATTGTACATCCTGCAAAAACTTTAATATCATCAACTCTTGTGTCCCTGGGCAGGACACCTAACCTCTTAAAACTCATCTTCCTCAGTTGTAAGCTTTTGTACATTTATTGCGTAGATTAAATAAAGTAATGTAATGAACATTCTTAGAGTACCTATGTATAAGCATTCAGCTAGCAGATATGGACATTAGTAACATTTACTGGACCTGTTGCATGTGAAATACCGGAAAGCAAAGGTTTATGACACACAATCCCTGCCTCTGTTGAATTCAGGATGGAAGAGCCAAACAAACAGTGAAATTTTAACACAGGGAGGAAACTGTTAGAATGGAAGAATGAACCATGTGATTAGGGAGGGAAAAGGATGCAGGTAAGGTGAAAAGACAAGGGAAGTGGGGCAGAGAAGGTTTCGACTGTGAGCTGTGGAATGATCTAGATCTCAGAGGAAGAGTAGAGTTTTGCAGAAAAGGCACAAAGGCATTCCAGCCAGAAGGAACAGGTTGAGCAAACAAGGGCAAAGAAGGCCAAAAATCTTGAAAGAGTCAGGAAGGGTCAAGGAAAGTTAAGTTGTGAATGGAGGACTCATTAAAGGGGTTGATCGATAGAAGCAGGGAAACAATTAGATTCCTACTGTGAGGGCCTGGTGTGTCTTTGCCAAGAAATTTGACCCACTAGCTCAAAAGGGACAAAGAGCAAGTCTTTAAAGCAAGTCAGTTTTATAATCAAATTGTTGCAACACAAGCTAATAATAGGGGGAAAGAGAGTATGAGAGAACCAGCCAGGAAGCCACTGCAATAGTACAGACAAGCTCGGCTGAGACCCCCCGACCTGGACACCCCAGAGTTGGAAGTGAGTGGTGGGGAAGGGGAGGTAGAGGGCGACATAAACATAAGGCATGAAAATGGCTGGTCCCTTGTTACCACAGCCACCCCAAAGGGTCAAAACAAAAACACAGAAAGTCATTCAAAAATAATCTCTTTTGTTGGTATGCAAATAGGCCAGGCCCAGTGAAAATGCAACTCAAGTGTGATGACAGAGGCAATATTTTGCCTCCCACCCACCAAACACCAAGATTGAATTGTTTATAAACTGTTGTTTGGCCTTGAAAATTCCATTTCTTCTCACGAACAAGATTATCCACAGGGGGCACGGCTTCCTTGAGATAAGTTTCGGTCTAAAACCAGATTTCTGGAAAACTATGTAAGGCACATGTCAAGAGACCATCTCCTATTCACATCAGGGAAGAGAAGGAAGGACAACATCTTGTTTTTCTGGAAAATCCCAAGTAGCAACATCTCGGTGTCACGGTGGACCTTTAGAAGTCAGATAAAGGCATGTGAAGGGTGCTGTAAAAATGACACCTCTGCTGTTCTACATCACTGGCTTGAAAATTGCAAATGCGGACTGATAAATGCCTATTTGAAGGGTGTGCAGAAGGCTCATGTGCACTGCTTTTGCTTGCAAAGATGCCACGGGGAAGTGAGCCTTTGCGGGTACATGACTCCCCACGGGCTCCTGTTGTGAAATGGAAGCTTTAAAAAATCCAGCAGCTATCTGGTTGTCGTTTTTTCACACACTAGGTCATGGTGGCTGTGTTCTGTATGCCCCCATCTATTTAATTTGATTTTGCCATGTACGTTTTATTTATACTCTCATATAAATATTTTGCATAAAGAGGTGCTTTCACAAATCTTTATGCTTCCCTAAATTTGAGATATGTTGCCATTTGTTAAAATGTGTTAGTTTTGCTATGTAGGCTAGCCCCTCCTCTGCACACATAGGGGGCAAAAATCATATGGACTTAACTGTCAAGCAACTAAGACATTTGGACTGTTACCTCATGTTATTTCTTCTAAAGAAGGTCACAATAAAGGCAAATGGCAGATGCTTTGTGAAATGACAGTTTCTCAGAATGTGTAAGTGCTCAGCCTGAAGCAAGAGGCCACTTTAAATTCAGTGACATCATGTTCTGAATTTGAGTTGAACGTTCTCAGGTAGCAAGAGAATGTTCTCAGAGGCAAGAGAAATAAGTTTAGACAGATTTTCACTCGTTGGCAGAAAGGTGCTGGGACTCAGGTCTCGCTGCTGCTATGCGCTCCCCCAGGAAGGATGACTCTCTTATTCTCGAAGTTAGAGTTCTCGGGCTTAGTCTTGTGTTCTGACCTGTGGTCCTGTCCCCACTGGCACCTAGGCCCTGTTCTTCATGATGGGTCTTGTTCCCCCGGGAGAAATGAAGCAGTGACTCCATGCTGTTTACTGCAGCTGCTGCACTTCCCAGGCATGTCTGGCCCTCAGTGTGCCCCAGAACACCCCCCACCCAGCTCCAGCAGATCTTCACCAGATGCCACCTCTCACAGACGCCAAGTATGGGAGGAGGGCTCCAACCCTGACCCCTGAAGACCACACCCATTCCTTGTACTGCTTTTTGAAAATGCATGTCTCCAAATGCTCACCCTGTTGACAACTGGTCCCTTAACCTACCTCTTCATCCATGCAAATGTCATCTTCAAGCCAAACAAATGTCCGTGGCTGCTGAAATGCAGGCATGGTGCCTTACGCCACCAGGTGATGTTGCAGGTACTGAAAAGTAACTTTTGCGTGCACTGCAGTCTTGCAAATAACTGTTGCTGTCCTTTGTCTTCTGGACTGGTCCTTAGAGGACATCTAGACAAAAGTGTGTCACTGGGTCCGAGTTTCCTTGTTTAGAAGTGGATGAAATTCCAGGTGAGAAACATTGCACGTGGTCTTGTTCTGAGCATGCATGAGTGATGGGTGTGAATTTGCATCATGAGAAAGCAAACCAAAGTAGGTGCTCCAGGGCAGCCAGGGATTCGGAACCAATCAGCGTCGGACGAGAATGGAGTCTGCCGATGCTGGAAGTTCCAAGAGTGAGGGCCTCTCCCTACCCTGGTGACTCCCTTGTAGGGTATAAATAAAAATAATGCCAAATATTAGCTCTGACACAAAGAAAAAGACTCAACTGCTAATGCTGAACTGTGTAGAATTTGCTTTACTGTGTGGATGAAGACTATATGTCCTCCTCAAAGAAAAAAAAGAAACTTACTACTTTTCGAAGAATGTTCCTCCAGAAACGTGGAACTGAAAGCTACTTTGTATTGATCTGGCCCTTAGAAAACAATGGGGCTTTTTCTTTAATTTACCTAAGGAATTGACATAAAAACCTATGGTTTTGCCCTAGAAAGATGCAGAAAATGTCAAGATAGGTAGCAGAAATTCGGAATTGGAGGTCTTCGTGACCGTCTTTTACAGATGATGTTTGATGATCGGTGTGCGGTGGAGAAGTGAAGCTTTGGACAGTGAAATTGATCCTCATTTTCTTACCCTCCCCTTTAGAAGCACTCTCAAATGTCAGATGGTTAATTTAGTTGCTTTACCAGGAATCAGTGCATGCGGTTGTGTGTGGTTTTTTTGTTTTTAATGAGTAGACTTTATTTTTAGAACAGTTTAGACTTACAGAAAAATTAAGCAGATAGTGCAAAGAATTCCCATAGGTCCCTCCCCTGCCATCCCTCTTATTTTTACCGTCTGACACTAGAGGAACCAATCTTACTACATTGCTATGACCTCGGGTCCTTACTTTAAGTTTCCCTCTTTATGTTCTATAGTTCTCTGGTTTTTTGACAAGTTTATGATAATATATATTAACATCTCACAGTATTGTACAGAATCATTTCACTGCCCTGAAAAATCCCCTGGCCCCACTTATTCACCCCTCCTTTCATTCCGTGACAGACACTGACCTTGGAGTGTCCATGATTTTGCCCTTTTCCAGAATGTCATGTAGTTGGAATCACACCGCATATAACCTTCCAGGCTGAGTTCTGTCATTAAGCACGACACATTCTGTTTTCTCCATGTGTTTTTGTAGCTTCAGAGCTCATTTCTTTTTATCACTAAGTAGTATTCCATTGTCTGGTTGTAACACTGCTTGTCCATTCATCCACTGAGAAGCATTTTAGTGGCATCCAGTCTGGGCGATTATGAATAAAGCTTTGTGTGCAGGTGTGTGTGGAGACATGCGTTTTTAACTCATTGGAGTAAATATCTAAGAGCATGATTGCTAGATTATGTGATGGGTTTGTATTCATTTCTGTAAGAATCTACCAGAATGTGCTCCGAAGTACCTGCCTCATTTCTCATTTCTGTCAGCAACGAATGGTGGTTCTGTGGTTTAATGTTCATGCCAGCATTTAATATTGTCAGTCTGGGGAGTTTAGCCCTTCTAATAGCTATTATAGACCAGCAGCTCCTTGTTTTAATTCTTAGTTCCCTAACAACATAGGATACTAAGCATCTTTCCATATTTTTATTTGCCATCTATCTGTCTCATGTGGGGAGGTGTCATTTGCCCATTTTTAATTTGAGTTGTTGACTTCCTTTTTTTTTTTAATCTTTGCATTTTATGAGTTCCTTGTACATTTTGGATACCCGTCTTCTAGCAGAAAAGTGTTTTGCAGTTATTTTCTTCCAGTCTGGGTGTGTCTTCTCAGTCTCTAAGCAATTAGTGTGTGTTGATGCTTTCAGGAGGAGGGGTTCTCAGTGCAACTTTATAACAGCTGTAAAAGGGAAATTTCATAGCAAATGATTTATGATTTCTCTCGGGCAGCATGAGGGAATGCGGTGTGGACTCAGAAAGTCAAATCCTGGGGGCTAGGACTGATGATCCTGTGTTATTAGAGGCTGTACATTAATCAGAAATCAGAGCTGGGAATAAGAACAGAACCCGGCCCTGAGTGGTGTCACTTCTAAATAAAGAAGAATTCAAGAATTTTATTTACAGTCCAGGTTTCCCCTGCATGGATGATACGGCAGATAGGGTAGGAATTTCTGTCCTTGAATCCAGTATGTAAGGGAGAATGACTTTCTCCTTTAATTCAGATGCCACCCCCCTTTTGCGCCCCCATTCTGCCAGTTGGACAGGAGACTCCTCTTGTCCTACTCAGGGGAGGGGGCTCCGCTCTGCAGCCCACTCAGAATTCGGAAAGCTCACCTGGTGTCCAGAACGTGGGCAAAGGGTCTCAAGTCCCTTGTCTGCTGCCATTGGCAGCCTCCCTATCCAAGTCCACAGTGGTGGGTGACGGCTGGCACTTCTGTCCGCATGCCACGGTGGGAATGAAGTTATGTCCTGAGCCTGGACCCCCTCAGTCAAGGGCCCTGCCTCTCTAGGCATGAACTGTCACCCCTGAGGCTGTTCCTGCTGGGGAGCCCTAAAGAGGGGCCCATGCTTTCCACGAACACAGGACCCCTGCACCTCTGCCCTTTCCTCCCTGCCTCTGTCCTCTCCCCTTGCAGGGCACCTGTCTTGTTTCTTCCAGGAACTTGTCACGGATGTCTGGGAGTGCCTCGAACTTGTGGCTGCTTCTACTTTCTCCCCCACAGAAATCTTTGTGTCAAGAAAGCTAAGATAACAAATGCTACATCTGTTCAATACTGCTGCTGCCATCATTTGTAGAATGTATGTTATCCTAGCCTGGAATTAGCCCCACCACCAGGGGGAATACTCTGAGTCTCCCTCTTGACTGCTGACCATTGGAGGTCATATATACACATATATGTATGTTATAGAAATGATGTATATACATACATGTGTATGTATATATCAACAGAGCTGTGCTGGGATCAGAACATTCTGCAAAGCGTATGGATGTTTCCAAATGCCGACAGGCTTCTTGCTTTGCCTCCCTCAACAGACCCTAACTTGGCAAGGCTGGGGAGTCGATGATCTCTTGGTTAAAATCTTCCTCATCAGATGCCAGCTGTCGTCATTCTGTCTCGAGCTACTTTTCCTTGTAGCCTTGGCCTCCCCAGACCTGAGCACATCCGGGACTGAGGCCGTAGAGGAAGCTGCCCCACACAGAAAGCCGCCTTCTGAGGTTAAGTGCACTTCCTCCTCACTAAACACAGGGACTGATCTTCATTACGCTGGGACCCGCCTCAGCCTTTGACACCATTGACCATCATCACTGTTGAGACCTCTCCGTGCTGAGTCCATCCTCCTTGCCCCTGATGACCTTGGGTAAGGCCTCCTTGTCAGATTTTCCAGTGGCGCAAGGCGTGGTGGGGTGGCTGACACAATGGATGACATAGAGGGGGCTCAGGGTAATCTGAATTGGCTAAATACACGCAACCAAGATGGGGTCAGTGGGTGGTGATCTGACTCGACCCATGAAAAAAATTATGGCCAGCCAATCACCCAGTGCAACTGTTTACACACTCATTGGATCTGACTTATTCACAACAGTTTTTTGTCACGGCCGTTCCATTCTGTGAGCCCTCTCTGCAAAGAGGTACGGTGACAAATTCCAGACACCAGTGGTAGTGAGTCACCAAAGGGACCACTAGAGACCATGTAAAATGAGACACACCTGAGACCACTTAGAGATTTAACGCGGAGACTATTCAAGAAATGTGTGATACCTGCTGTCAGCTATTTGGATGACTGTGTCTCAGAAGTTTATACACACACACATTCTATGAGTTCTAGAAAATAGGACAGGGACACCTGGGTGGTACTTACGGTATTGGGGAGTGAGCGGTGGGAGGTTTGGAGTTATTAGAAAGAAGAGCTTTCTCTTATGACTGTCTTATCAGGTAGTGTGTTTCCCAGCCTACCTGACTGCCTTTATGAGCAGTGACATCTGTGGGGTCCTTACCTGAAGTACCAGAGTACTGAGAGTCAGAGAATTCCATGACGCTGTATTGACCTTTACTTCTGCCATTTGCCTCCCCACTGATTTTGAGGTCTGAGTTGGAAGGAAGCTGCTCTAAGTCAGAACTCAAATAAATAAATGAGAGAAGGGCTATGGAAAAGAAAAGAAAAAATTTCTTTAAAGAACCTACTAGATGCCAGGATCTGTGCTAGGTCCCATGTCTACGCCATCCTATTTAATACTCATGATGAGCTTATGAGATACCTGCTCTGACTTCTCAGAGGAAGCAAAGATTCCCTAACTTCCCCAAGAACACACAGGCAATAACTGGTGGAGCTGGGGTTTGAACATGGGTCTCTGTGATTCTAAAACCTGCTGTGGATATCTTGCTTTTACCCATCCTTTCCTTGGGGCTAAAGATACTGCTTTAAACTAATTTTGGTGTTGCCATGAAGATTTCTGGTAAAGAAATGTTAAGTAAGTTAAGAGAAAAATATCATTTAGTGGAAATGTTTGGACATGGATAGAAAGCATTGCTTGGAGCTTGAATGACTGAATCTGAGAAACACTATTCCCAATATTTGGAGAGGAGGATTTTCCAGTTTAGCCTTTCTTGTACTTTGATGGCTGAAGACAAGAAAATGGAAATTTGAGAAATGGGCAGGAGAGAGATGAAATCTCCTATGCTCTGAGAGGTGGGTGATTTCATGTCATACAATAAGGAAACCAAATGGACTCTTTCCAATAATGAAAAAAAAATCTAGATGTAAAATCCAGAGGAAAGGCCCAGGTGGAACCTGTCCAAATAATGACGTTTCCAAGGTATTGACAGCGAGCTGCTGAGGGAAGTAACAGCCTTGTGAGCCGGGCCCTGGGACCCTGGCGGGAGCACCTGTGTGTTCGAGGGCTGGCGGGAAGGGGACCAGGGTTACAGAGCTGACTGAGGAAGAAGATCGTCCTGTCTCCCTTGATAGAAGGAAGCTCTTTGTGAAAAGGTCAATGTGAATATTAAGAAAGTCAAAAAGAAGATAGGAAAGGAATAAGGAAGACGAAATGGAAATCGCTGCCAGCTGGCCCTGCCTCTGATGAGCAGGCTCCTTTCTTTGTCTCAGCAATGCAGCGAGGAGGCTGCTCCCTGCCAGGTGTCCTAAACGAGAAGGCAGAGATGCTCAGGATCCAGGGGTCAACCAGGAGCTGACCTTGAACCAGCAGCTCCCAGCTGCTAGTGCCCCGCCTCTGAGCGTTCAAAAGAACTTTTGCTTTGTCACCATTCTCCTCCAGCCCGGCAGACTCAGACACAGATGTGCTCCCTCCCTGCAGGGGGCAGAGCAGGAAGCCAGGCATGTGGAGCAGGACGGTAAATAGGTGAAGCCTGTCCACCTGCACACGAAGCCCGGAGCCTCGGGTGTGGGAAAATCCAGTTGACATTCACACATCGACGTGTGACTTGTCCTCAAGAGTACCGCCTGCTTCCAGGACTAGACAGACCAAGGTAACAGCAGTCGTTCTAGATGAGGACAATGAAATTAGATGAGGATGAGCTGAAAAGAGCACTGTGTTCATTTGCCTTCTCGCAGGATTAATGGCGAGGTACTGAATGAACGATGCAGGCTCAGGTGAGGCCCCCCCACCGGCCTGCTGTCTCTGGCTGAGGACTGTCCTGCAGCCCTGCAGAGCCAGACACAGTGCCTGGACAAGGCTGCCCAGAAATCAGGTGTGGAACTGAGCTGCGTCTCCGGGCTCAAAGGTTGCAGCCTGCTTCTCTGTCCATCTGCCAGGGAAGGTGTCTCTTTCATGTTTGTGGCCGGGGCTGTCTCTGGGGGTTTTCCTCAGGGCTTTTCACTCACTCACTCTCTGAGGGCGCCTCTGCAGTCATTCTCACCAGTGGAAATGCCCCCCTTCAGCAGGAGTTATCTGGAACCAGCAGCAACACAGCTTCTGTTTGTGGTGTTGTCCCTCCCCGGCCAGTTCCCCTTTCTACATTTGTGCTCTCGTCTCAGCTTTGACATTAGCTACTTCTCTCCAAGGAGCGTTAGGAGGTATAAGGAGCTCACCAATGCTCCTTCCAGTTGATTCTTAAGTCCTTACTTCTGTGTTCCTTGGAGATGCCACTGGGCTCAGGCCTCTCATCTCTGGGAACTGCGGTGGACTGGCGTCTGTGACAGGTATGTTCTCATGTGCCTGGGGTGAGGGCTGAAGCTTTGTCTGGGGCCAATGTCAGAGGTGGGGCTGATGGCCAGCCAGGGAGTGGGTACGAGAGGTGTGGGGTCCCTGCTGAAAACCTTTGTCAGCAGGCTTGGTGTTCAGACTGGCTCTGTTGGAGGTGGGACATGACAAAAGCCTCTCTTCCAGCGCATCCCTTCACCGCTTCGGTGAGCTAAGAGGACAGCCAGGGAAGAGGAGGTGCCAGTCACCAAACAGCTGGCAGCCACTCTTGCCCTTGGAGGGCTGGGCTCTAGCCCTCTGGGCTCCTGGAGAAGCTTTCCCTGCCTGGGCCGGAGGAGGGGTCAACACTCACTGGCTCTGCAGAAGCCTCTGCTCTCTCTGGTTGGCATTTCCTTTCTGTCCAGAAACCTTTCCCCTTTCCTTCTTCCCATTCAAGTGCCCCCTCCCCATCTTAGCCCCCTTCTGGGTACCAGAGTCCAAGGGCTCATTTGGAAAGAAGTAGTCTTAGGTCAAAGACAGCCTAGGTGATGGCTTTGCTGCATTCTGCATACCACAGATGTGTTTGCATTTGCAAATAGGCCAAAAATAGTGCCTCCACCAGGGGTTATTTAAGGTTCGAGAGCAGGTGAATCAAATTTTTGGCCTCGGGAACTTCCCACTCCTCTCAAATTGTAATAACCAAGGAGATGACCGATTGCTTTGACACGCAGCCTTAATCCTGGACGCGGGATGAGAAGTCCATCATGCAGTGGACAAAGAGGAGTCTATTTAACTTTGTGCCCGAGCCCGCAGCTCTGTCTGCCTTTCACTGCTGCAGATCTCATTAATGCAATGTACCCAAGCTGGCCTGTGCAGAGCGGTCTTTTTTTTTTTTCTTTCAAAATCTCTCTTCAAGATTTGTGTGTTTTAAATGCATTGATTGAGTGCTTAAAATGTTGTGGGTACTGAATCTTTAATGGGGAGCATAACAGACATGGTCCCTGCCTAGTGGGAAACAGTGTTTATTCAAAAATTACACTGAAAATGACCGCCTAGCAACAGTGCTTTGAAAGGGGAGGAAATGGTGCTCACTGTTGAATGGCTATGTCCTTGAGCTTATTGTTTGGGTGAGTCTACTGTCCCTGGATATCGTGGAGATAACCCTTCCTGGCAAGGTGGGGATCGGATTCTATGGAGTCAGGTTGGGGTGGGAGGGCAATGAACATCTCAGGTGAAAAGGTCAGTCAAAGCACATGCTGTAGAGGAAAAAAAATCAAATTTCAAAGATAATACTTCACAGCTAGAGGGGTGAGTGGGGTTCGGGAGACTCGGGGCCAGGAGATTGAAGTGGTGAAGAGATACAGCTGGAGAAAACATGTCCAAAGCCATCAGGGAGGGTGGTGGGGAGGTCGGCGGGTAGTTAACCAGTGTCGGGGTCAGTGTGGACAGCTCACCTTTCAGAGCCCATCAGATAAGAGTTTGCGGGTGCAGAAAGGAAGGGGAAGACGCTAGATGGGGCACACATCCTTTACTGATGACCCCTTGTCCTCGTCTCTAATCTAATATAGAGACTTGTTTCTGCAGCGTAGGAAATAGACACTGAATGTTAGAGGGAGAGTGTTAGAGGGAGAAGAGTGTATCCTCTGTGCCTCTGTCTCCCCATCAAGATGATGAAGTTCTCATTCCTTATTCTTCCTCCTTTCACACGTAGTACTCCTTTCTGAGTTGCATTTTTTATTTAGATACATGAACTTAACTCTTGATGGCTACAAGCAAACACAAAAAATTTCTCCCTTCCACCTAGCATTTGCATTTGAACAGGGGCTTTCAAAAATGCCTTAACCCAAGGGATGAGTAATTTGGGAATT